>CM062614.1:33277692-33322692 GCA_025617555.3 Puccinia polysora | reverse complement strand
TGGAAGGCCAGCATGGAGGGATATGAAATTCTTGTTGTTATCACAAACAAGTTGCAGTGCCACAGAGTATCTAAACAAGCAGACAAAACACATCTGGTCAGTGTTTGATCAAAGGTGTTGGAAAAGAAATGAATCAATTGCCTTTTCTTCCAATCAAAATAGTGGTTGCCATCTAGCTTGGGTTTTTGACTCAATGGGATGGTGGTTCCATCACAAAAACCAAGGCAACCAGGAAATTCTTTGGTCTCCATTACTTGAGATATCTCCTTGCGTTCTTCTTTGGTTGGCCAAGAAAGTACTGAGAAATGGAAACATAGGATAGCAACCATGACTCTTTTGTTGTAGGAGTCAATGTTTCCATAACCAACTGAGAATAGATTTTCTAATTGATGAATTTCCGCTCCATTTCCATTTGATCCCAATCTACAAAGAGCAACAGCCAGTTGGATAGCTGGATTTCATTGAGGATTCCAAGAATTTTTCTTGAAGATTTGGTTGTCTTCAATCATCTCCAAAAGTTTTTTGAATGAAGGCAATAGAGTTTGGAAAATTTGGTGGAAGCTTAAGTCAGGGAGGAGATGAAGCTTTTGCCTTTCATACATAGGGTTGTGGAGAGTTTGTCTTCTTGGAACCATGTATTGCTTTTTTAATAGAGAATTCAAAGCCAACCAAGTTGATTCCAAATTGGAGTCTGAATTGGAGTCTGAATGGGAGTCAAATACAAACAAAAGTTCAGTTAGATTTTTTGCATTTTCAACTTGCTGCCAAGAAGTTTGATGGGACATGTTGAGAAAGATGGTGATGAGATGATGATGGGATTTGTGTGAATATGGAGATTTGAAGCAATAGAGATGTGAAGCAATAGATGTGTGAAGAAAGAGAGATATCAAGCAATAGAGATGTGAAGCAATAGAGATGTGAATTGATGGAGATGTGAAGCAATGGAGATGAGATGTGTGTGATGTGATGGAGATGAAACCAGTATGGATTTGCTGATGTGGATGGGTGTTTTGGATGTGATGGATGGTGGATGGATTATGATGCATAAATGGTGGGTTTAATGGCGGTTTTGATGTTTGAAATCCACCATATTCATGAAACCCGCCATTTTGAAATACACCAGTTAGGGGGTATGTGTCTTTCAGAAACCCACCATTTTTAATGGCGGGTTTTGTCAAAAAAAATGGCGGGTTTCTCATGGGGGGTTTGCTAACTCTGATACGCCCTAATAAGCTCTTTTCCCTACAGAATATCTAAGATTTCTAGTTGAATTTTTCTGATGATCCTCATTGGGATCTGGGTATTTTTTGTTCTAAATGATCCTTAGAGTTACCCCAGTTGCTCTTTTCCTTTGAAACACAAGACTTATTTTGGAATCTTTTTTTCTCTCCTTTTAGACCTTTTAACAGTCCCAAGATTTTATGGCCATTAAATATTCTTATCCTACTTTCAATTTTTATAAATCCTATCATTCAAAATTCCTGAGATAGTGGTAGTCAATAAATCTGATCTTCCTGAATCTCTGAAATCAAAAATAAAAAAGCCTTGTCCTTATGTGTTTTTTCTATCTATCTCTTTTTTTTTCTAATACTATTATTATTTCAATTTGAAGACCAAGTTGAATTAAAGAAGTCTAAAAACCTGATAGAATTTAAAATAAAAGAAAATATCTCATACCAGATCTTTCTTAAAATGATCAAATATCAGACTTTTATCCTTAGAAGTAAAAAACTCAGATCTTTTTGGATAAAGGAGATAGCAGATCCTTATTTTATGTATGAGGAAAGGGGTGTTTTAGAAGTTCTTGCCAGAGGATTGATTGGTTCAAGTCCTGATTTAGTTAGAAGTTAATCAGTTGTTCCAGGGGATCATGGTGGGCTTTTTATCTTTTGGTGAGTTTTTTTTTTAAAAGGATCTTCATTTCTTTGAAATTTTTTCCAGAAATATAGTATGGAATTTGAATCAGGGATTAATCTTTGATGTTTGTAATCAATTCTGAAAATTTTTGATAGAGGTTTCTGTATTGAGTGGAAGGTGTAAGAAGGGAGGATGGAATTGTTGAGGTTAATTTAAATTTTTCTTTTCCAGAGGTAAGAGATGATTCAAGAAAGATTTTGATCTCAGGTATGGTATCTACCAGAGAATCAGACATGAAAAAAGAACCCAGAAGTTTTTTTTCTTTTTTTTTAAAAAAATACAGATGGTTATTCTAAAATGGAGTGGATATTTAGAGCGGATATTTCAAGGGGTTTTTTTGAATAAAAATAATTGAGGATTTCTTAGAGTAGAAATTGAGCAATGACAGGCTGAAAAGTCTGAGTCAAGATCATCCTGGGAATGAGTTATTAAGATAGGCATCACCAGATTTTATTCCATTGAATCAGATCAGGAAGGTTAGGTATTCAACCAGGGGTTTTTTTTTTGGATCAACACATGATGATGATTGAGTGATTGGTGGTAGTTTTTAAATTTTTTTGATGGCTGATAAGAGATTGGTAATCCATTTTTGAATCAAATCCGCTGATCCTAATCAATCAGAGTCAAATTTGCAGTTTAAAGAATCTCAATTTTTCCATTCAGAATATAATTTCAATAGGAGTGATGGGTATTTCCCATGTTTTCTTTTTAATTCTCTGAGATTTTATTTCTCTAGTCAATTTGTTCTTGCTTCTCAGATGTCAGGAAGATCAAACCAATAAATATATTATTTTTTCTTCTTTTTTTCTTTCTTTCCTTTTTGAGAAAATAACCTCACATGATAATTTAGAAGTATTCATGACTAATGATGTAAAGGGAGAGGGAGAGAAGAAGAAGATATCAGAAGGATTTTTTTTCTTCTTCTTTTTTTCAGAAGGATAGAGGGGAAGGCTTGAACCAGTTGAAGGATCTCTAAGGCTTGATTTTAGAGATGAAATAAAAATTGACTAAGGAGATCCAATGTACTTGTGAGTTCACATGTTTTTTTCATACCTCACACTCTTCTGAGTTGGCAGATCTATACTTCAGAGGAAATTTATTTTCTTGTGATCCTGGTGACTTTGAAAGTAAAAGTTTCAAGAATACAGATTAAAGGGTGGTCATTTTCCATCAATTAGGATTTGAATCTCACAAGAAATCCAGAACTCTTTAGTTCTGCTAGGTTTATTCTTTCTCTTTGGATGTATCCAGTCAATAGTTCATCCAGACTCAACCATAGGAATGAGAAAAACCCCCTAAAAAGCATATTGATCAAAATCTTTCTTCAGTTTTTTGGATTCAGATTTGCAGATGGTTTTTTTTTGGTTGATATGGTTGGAATTAAATTTTTCATGTCCAGTAATATTAGAAGGATGCATACTATTTCAACTTTATTTTCAATCTACTTGGTCATTGATGATCATCCAGCAAGGAAGTCAGATAGGAATTTTGAACAACTGTTTATTTGAGGGATGTCTTTTGAGGTCCTAATTTTCCTGTGCTTCTACATCCACATTTTTTTTCAATCTTCATGATCCAGTAATTTTTGATGAAATTTACTGGGATGGATACCCCTGAGTCAATTAATTTTTTCCTTTGTTGTTCCTGCATCCTCTATTTGTTTCCCAACCTTGAGGATGCACCTCTTGAATCACTAAGCTTTTGCACTTTGCAAAAGCTTACACTGGGAAAATGCCTCTGCCCAAATTTGGGGAAACAATTCTTGACTAGTATATACTAAAAATATTGGGTCCTGAACCCTTGATAAATACCAGTTTTGTTTGCCTTGGGTGCGTGCAAGCTTTTCATTTACCAGCGTCAAGGATGGGGGCTGTACATCTGAATGGTATTTTTTTGAAAGTTTTTTTTTTTGGTGTCCACTTTTCTTTTGTGCATGTGAATATACATTTTTTAAAGTGCAGTTTTGCATATTGCATTGAGAACTAATATGTGTGCTTTTTGAATTTGTTGTTTTTTTTATCAAGTTTTCCACTTTTTTTTTTCCTTCATGTGAATAAAAACACATATATCTGCATGTACTACTTATACATATGTTCTATCAAGCTCATCTGGGCACCCCCCCAAATTAGCCAAAAAAAGAGCTAAAGCACGCTTGGCACCCCCTAAAGCCTGGGTGGCACTTAGCTAAGCGCAACTTGGCACCTCCCCAAGTTCAGATGGCACGGGCCAAAGTTTGGCTTGGCCACACCCAAGCCAATTGGCCATGCCTCAAAACCTCACAGTTGTAGCAGGTTAAAAAAAATTCATCTTTTTTAAAGATTTATGTAGCTATAAACTTGTAGATACAAATAATGGAAAAAATAGTAGAAAAAATAATGATAAAAATAATGATAAAAATTTAAAAAAAAATAAAAAAAAATAAACAAATCAATTGGGTTTGGACAAAAATGTCCCCAAGAATTCTTGAAATTCAGCACATGGACAATAAAGTTTCTGACAATGTAAAAAGAAGTTCCAGGATTTTGATTGAGTAATTGCCTCCTTGATTCCCTGCTCAATTTGAGTGATGAGCATGGCACAATTTGGTGGCTGTTTTGATTGGACAAAAGATTTAATTTAATGGAAGGAATATTTGATGGGGTTTAAGAAAGGGGAGTAAGCAGGGAGGAACTTGATTTGAATCAATTTTGAATTGAGGATTGTTTTTCAAACCTCTTTGAATTGCTGACCTTGATTAATTGGGGCATTGTCCATGATGAAAATTGATTCAGGTGGAATTTGGGCACTAATACTTCCAAGGAATAGGCAGAATTCATCTGCTCCTATTCTTTTGGTCTTAGTGCCATTGACATTCACAAGCTCATGATACACAAATCCATTGATCAATAAGGCCCCTATAAGGGTAACCTGCTTGGCCTTGGGCACAAGGCTCAAGAACGCAGGTTCACCTTTCATGAAAAATAAAATGAAACCATAAGTAAATTTAAAAAAAATTAAAACAATTAAAAAAAATCAAAAAAAAGAAAAAAATGATACAACTTAATTAAAAAAAAAGGGAAAAAACTTACCAGAGGGAGCATAACCAAAGCTTCAGCCCAAATGGAGGTCAAAGCTGGCCTCATCAACAAAAACAACACTTTTCCCCATGTCCAATCCTAGGCAATTGACAAAATTTTCCCATTGCGCAATAAGTTTGGGTTTATTCCAGGAGGCAGGGATATTAGTAACCTGCTTCCATGACATGTCCATATTATGGATTAGGTTACTAATGGCCTGAGTGGAAACAATTACGCCAAATTCATTCTTGATGAATTTGGATAGTTTGGGAAGGGTGGTGGTAGCTTGCTGGTCAAGTTGCATGAGGACTGCTGTTTTCATGTCTTCAGTAAACTTTCCAGGCCGCTTTTTATTGATCTTGATCATGTTTGGGTCTTCTTGCTTGATGCTTTGAATTTGAAATTGGGACACCTTGAAGGTCTTCATGGCATTGCTTACCTTCATTCCATTTTATAAGACGTTATTGTGGATCAACTTGCAAACTTCTGGCTTAATGATTGCGTTTGGTTGGTGCTCCTTGTGAGTAAGTCGGGTGTTTTGATGCTTGCTGTTTTTGAGGATGCTCAATTTTGCTTTCATGATTGCCTTCTGTTGGGCGGTTTGTTGGTTCAGATCTGGAGCTCTTTGAGAAGCTCCTGTGCTTGTTCCTTGTTTGCTTGTATGTTGACAAGTGCATCCAAGTCAGTTGCATCTTCTTTGGCAGGTGCTGAAGGTCCCACAATCATTCCTGAATAATTGGCCTTTATTTTTAAAAATACGCAAACAAATTAGTGTCTTGTCAAATAAAAAAAATAAAAAAAAAAGAAATAAAAAAAGAAATAAATATTGGTACTGACCATGGTTCAGATGGAGAAAACTTGGAATGAGTGGGATGATGTGACGGAGTTGGATGTGGTGGGTGGAGAGCATCAAGGTGGAGGGGGGGTGCCAACAGCTTGGCCTTAGCCAAGCGGAACTTGGCTATGTGCCAAGATCTTCAGCCTGGCCGGGTGCGGAAATCAAGCGCACTGGGCACACACCCAAGCGCCCTGAGCACTGCGCCAAGTGGGACTGGGGATTGTGCCCAGATGAGCTTGATACACAATAAGGTTTGGGTCCACTTTTTCCCTAGTATATATATCACACAACTCCATGTGAATACATATATCTGCATGTACTTATACAACATAATACTTCATGTAATTATACAACATAATACTGCATGTACTTATACAACATAATTTTTTTTCCAAGTATTGCACAAACCCATGTAAACACATACATTTGCAAGTATTTTACCATGCACACAAGAAAAGTGAAACAGGGGGGTGCAATCAAGGAGAAAAAATTCAGTGTAACATCAAGGAGCTGAAAGACATGTAATGGAGGATAATGGCAAGCACCACTGCATGTAATGGAGGATAATAACAAGCACCACTTTGGGTGTAAGCTGTTCAACATAAATACCACCTTGTATAGCATCTTCTCCTCTCTTCATATCCTTGATTCCTCTGCATAAGAAAACCATGATTTTTTCTTCAAAATTACCTATTCACTTCATTTCATGTTGGTTAAAAATTAATCACACCACTCACTTCCTCATGAAATTCTTCAAAATTCTGATTTCCATCAGTTGATAAATGCAACCATGTACAGTCAACCTGATCTTAATGATCAAATATTTCAAAAATCCCAACTGTCACACAACCACCCCACATATTATGGGGAAATATTTATATGATTGTGAGCGCAAATAGGAGAGGCTAAGTGCAAGGGAGGAAATGCAAGATAGCAAGCTAACTGCAAAGTGCAAATGGATTGCTTTATTTCTCACATACAGCAAGAGGGATTAATTTTTCTGATGGAAGAAACCAAGGCAAAGCCCAATTTGATGACTTTTCTTAGCAAATGAAAGAACATATGAAATTAACTAACTGAGGAAAAAATCTTCAGGCAGACAGTATAGTCCTTATTACGTAATCCAGTGGTGAATAGATAAAACCTGATGGATAGTTGTCTACAGCTAAAGAGTTGTGATGCAATGAATGACAGGAAAAGACTGGAAAAATTAAATAGACTTTACAATCATATCCAATCTCATAGTGCATATGCAAGACAATATAATTTTAGAGTACATGAGTTTAATGGATGTGACATGGAACAAATGAAATTTGAAGGCAATGCAAATGAATAGATTTAAACATGCATTGAAGGGAACTAGTAAATTAGCAGAACTATAAAGTTGATTTGGCTATTTAGGCATGGGTTCAATCTATTTTAGATGCATGACCAAAAATGGAAGTGTCTTGGGGCTAGAGATACCCAGGGTTAGATCAGCAAAGCTAAAATGGATGTCTGACCAGATTAGAGTTAACTGAAAAGATTGCAAGTATAGACTGAGTTTCCAAGATTGGAAGGTTGTTTACGCAGCTGGAGTTAGTAATCAGAAGGCACTATTGATGTTGTGCCTTCTTTGTGTCATGCTTATGGACTGAGGTAGATGGTACTGAGGAAAAGGATATATCAAAGTGATGAGGACAATAACCCTTAACTTTGGAGCGTGAAAGTTTCCCAGGTATAAATCTGCAAGCTACTGCAGGCATCCTGATGAATTCCCATTGATTCCAAAATTTTTTAACTCACTGTATACCCTTAGATAATTCACTAATTTCTAAATAAATTTAAATCAATAATTTTTTCATCCTTGTCTTGCCACTGCAACAACTGTATCCACCACAACCATTGTGTCCCAATTACTGCTGATCATGGTATTCAAGGAAATTGCAAGCAATTTCTCCTTTTGAAATTGGCTTTTTTTTTACTTTGAATATCAAGCTGATGTTCAATACCCCCAAGGCCTCAACAAGTGAAGGTTGAAGTTGAAGACCTTCTCCATGGGTAAATGACCAAATTCCTCCTGTGCCAGAGATTGAATTTCTTGGAGTGCAAAACCCAGGTGAGCAAGGTTGGATAAAAATTAAATGCATAAAAAATAGGAATTATTGGAAAGAAATGTTGCCCTTTTAGTGTTCCCCCCGTTCCACAGATACACTACTAATACAAAACCACTGCCGCCACCATCATTGTGGCTGCCAACCAAATTTCAGATGAAAAAAGTGGAGACCAATGTTCAAGGAGAAGAGAAAAGTAAGAGGATCACAGAGTTAACAAGGGAATAGGAAGTAACTCAAAACAAGGGAGGGAATGTAACATAACAGGAGGAAAGAGATGGAGGAAATGAAACAGAAGAGAATGGAGTGGAGGGCCAAAGCAAGGGAACTCAAGTTTGAGTTGTGGTTCTGGTCAAGACTTATGCAAGGTGTTTTACTGGAGATGTTGGTGAGGGTTTTTTGCAGATTTTCCAGAAGAGAGATCATGAAGAACTACTGTATGTGGATGAATGGAATGCTTGCCCAAAGAGAGCTCAAACTGCAAGGTGCAAGAATATTTTTGGGGAAGCGTTGGTTTCACAAGTTCACCTGATGCAATGTATCTCTGGTTTGATAAATGATTAAGATCTTGAAGATTTGAAATCAATAGTGAGGTATTTGAATGCAAACTTGGAAAATGGGGAATAACAAGTAGAAGTTAATTTATAATGTAATTTTATACATATTTTTGATAATTTTATATGATTGTTTTTGTTATTTTTTGTTATTTTTTATTATTATTATCATTATTATTACTAGAGTATTGCCCCTAAATTCGGGGAAGGATTGGAATTTAATAATTAGCATGTAATTTGGGTTGATTGGAAAAATGTGAAAAATAAAAACATTTTTGAATTTTCCATTAAATCATGATTAAGCTATTGTCAATTTATTGATGTAAGGAGGAAGTCAAACAAAGTATACATTTCAAACACATCAGTTTCTGGTATTAAATTTGTGGACTGATTAGGCTTTAACAATATTTGGGCTCTGATTGGAAGACAATTTTTAATTTTCAAATTAAATCATGATTAAGTTAAAAAAATACATGTCATTTTTAATTTTCAATAAAATCAGCATTACACTAAAAAACACATGGAAATTTCTTGATTTAGGAGTAACTCAAACACAATATAAATTTAAAATTAATCAGTTTCTGGGATGTATAGCATGTAAAAACTCATTTTAAAAAAATTTCATCAGTTTCAAATAAAATTTGGTTGTCAGCTCTGTGAGTGACCACAACCCTTGTTGAGTGGCTGGAACTGCTCCTTGACAATGCTACATATAACTGACCATGGCTGAACACTGGATCTTGCAGATATAGACCAAAATTGGAAATTTTCTGACCTTTAAATTTTTTTTATTGTCAATAAGAAAGCCAAATTTACTGGAAATTTTTGCAAATCAACTTGAAAGGGAGGCCATTTTCATCAAGTTCAGTAACCAAGGGGATGTGGGGAATGGAAAAAAGCCTTCCTATTGAATCACCAGTTTCAATCTTTGCAACTATAAAATTCCTTGCCAATCTGAAAAAAATCAAGCAAGTTCCATTGCAAAGCCCAATTGTACGTTCCATTTTTCTCAAAATAATTATAGGGGAACCCACTGTCAGAGTTAAGCTATGAGGAGGACAGTTGGGAAGAAATGAGGTGTTGAGGAACTCTTGTTGGTATAGATTTTGAGTATCATCTTCAACAGAGTCATGGCTGTAATAATTCTTCATAGTTTGGTTTTCTTCATTTCCGTGGAGAGAATCCAATAGCAATTTATTTATGTTCTAAACTGCTGTATTTTGCAACATGAAATAACACGGTCCATGAGATAACCATCTTCAAGGTAGCTATGGCGCAAGTTTGGAAAAACATTGCTGATTAATCTACCCAAATCTTCATCTTAACTATAACTATGAATAACCATATGATGAGGAAGAAAAATTTTGTTTGAACCCTGTAAATTATTCCAACCATCTCCAAAATTGAGTAAGAAATTCTGGTAATCAGGATCCCCTGCAGCACACATATTTGAAGTAAGGTGAAAAACCTGGAAATTTCTCCAGCAAGAAGAATTGAAAAAACTTGCATCAACAATTTGGCAACATGTACCTTTTTGAACCACAGGTAGAATTTGCCTAAAGTCTCCACCAAGAACCATCACTTTTCTTTGAAAAGGTATGTTAGAATCCATGAGGTCTTGAGGTATCCAGTCAACTAACTCCAGAGCATTCCTATGGCTCATAGGTGCTTCATCCCAGATTATCAAAGAAGTGTTTTTGAGAGCTTCACCCTTTTGAGAGTTCTTTGATACTCTTGATACAGAGGAGTGATTTAACCTCAAGGGAATTCCAAAGTTGAGATGAGCTGTTCTTCCATTCAGTAAATTCATGCCAGCTATTCCACTAACATCACATGACATAGCTATTCTTCCAGATGATCTGATAGAGGCCAGAAAGTATTTATATAGGAATTTTTTCCAGATCCACCAGGTCCATAAATAAAGAAGTAAGAGGGGTGAGAGGAATTGTGTGCATGCATTATCTGATCAAATATTTTCTTCTGTCTATGATTCAGAAGAAAAATTCTTTTCAATTCCGATTGATTTATTAAAGAATTTTGTTCTTCCTCAAGGATCCAGTTCCTGTTTTTCCTTGGTTCCTCCACTGATTGATCAATTCTTGGAAGCTCAGGAAAAGCTTCTTCAACACTTGTTCCACAATTTTGGAATACAATAGGGGTTATGGATTTTAATATTTCATTGGTGAGAACTCTTTGATCAGTTATTGTAGAACAAATCAAATCATCAACCATCAAATTGAAAGAAAAATTCAATAGGTGTTGTGTTTTTGAAGGCTGAAAAAGTGCTAAAAGCATTCCAAACAACCTCCTTAGCTCAGCAGGTGCAAGAGATTCTGCAGCTTCTTCCATTGTTGTTTCCAAATGATGATCATCCTCAAGTAGACCCTTTGCCAAGGCAGCCTCTCTGAAATTTATATAAGAGATTCCATTTACCTGCTTTAGGTGATTGAAAGATTTTGAACCAACACAATTATTCAAAAACAATCTGAGATACCACCTCTCAGAATTAGCAGGATAAAAATTATAAATTCTTCCAATTGAAAGACCTCTCTGTCTTGGCCTCCATTCTTTTCTCTGGGGATGCCATGTGAAACTTTGTGGAAAATCAAAGCATTTGATGTTCCTTGCCAAAGGTTCAATTTAATTTCTTTTGAAATATTCTGTCAGCATAGTTTTAGAATGGTTTAATCTTTGAACCACTTCATTCAGGGATTCATCAGGTTCAAAAAACACATCTTGTTGGTCAGGCAGGTGAATGTCCAGTCACATAACAGCAGGTGAGATAGCAGACAATTTAAAGGCAAAAATTCTCCAGCATGCCTCAGGACCAGCAACCCACCTTGAATCTCTAAAATGATGGATTTCATCCAAGTTTTTACCAACCTCAAAAGTAGCATGGTTGTGGCCCTTATAGAAATATTTTTACAGATATTTGACAGCTGAGATACCTTCACACACTTCTACATTGAGGTGGCATTGATACTTTGACAAGACATATGAATTGTAAGGGAAACCCTAGGAATTATCAATTAGAGACCTTCTTTGGTTGTGGGAGAGAGATATTGTAACTCCACCTTGGCCTCTTTGATAGACAGGATAGGAATTTTCACCCATGATGGTTTCTGGGCAGAAGGCTTTGGGGTATCTCTTCCTGCATGTACCATTATCCATGCAAGTTGATTCAAGGTTCAAAATACCACATGGTCCATGTATCATGTGTCTCTTTACTTGTTGAAAAAGATGAGGCTAAGTTCTTTCATTAGGTATCTCTTCACAAAAAATCATTTCAATGTTTTCTGCTGTTCTTGGCTTGTGGTCATGATTCAGGATCACCAAGATGTGAGCATGTGGAAGGCCTCTCTTCTGGAATTCTATGACATGAGTGTGCCCCATTGTGGTTCCAAAGATTTCACCCTTGAATATTTCATCACAGATCCTTTTCAATTTTGAGTTGAAAACAGGTGTTAAAATATCTGGCCTATCCTGTGATGTTTGACCTGGTAAAAGATTATTTAGAATTTCTGGCCATGGTGGGTTACATGTGACTGTTATAAAAAGATCAGGCTTTCCCATATGCTGAATCATAGCCATAGCATCTTGATATCAAGCCTTCATATCCCTTAGCCCACCTATAAATAATTGAGGAAGGATAAAACAACAACCTAATAATAACAAAATATCAAGTTCTGCATAAGTATTGGTAGAATATAGACATAAATCTCACAAGAAAAGTTGCACATAAACCAACTTACCTGTTCTTTGACCCAGCTCAACCCCATGGTTTATTGCATCCACAAAACCATAGAACTTCTCAACCCTTAGATTTTTTTGATGATGTTGAATATAGGATAATCTTTCTGTCTCAATTTTTATGTATTGTTCAACACAATATTGTTGGAACAGCCGGCCACCACAGTGCAAAAGGGAATAATCAGAATGACAAAATGCCAGAAAATTTGAATAATAATTCATGGAAATGAGCCTATTCTTTCCTGGTTCATGTTTCAATTCTGGAAACCAACCATATTTACCATGAGGATGAAAAAGAACATAGTGCAGGGGGTCATGAAATTTTCTCAGTTCACTAATTCTGCTGAGGGAGCCATCTGAGTGCCTGATCAAAACATTTCTATGGGTCAATTGAGCAGGATCATTACCTGTGTGCAATTCAAATTCATTAGAAAACTTTCACTTTGATGATCTGAAACCCAAAAAAATAGGAAATAACATACCTTCCATCCATATTGCAGCTATTTGGTCTCCTTTTGGTAGGTTGTAAACTCTTTGATTGATATTTTTAGAAGATGGATCAGCAAGCCTGATGGATTGATTGGGACCAACATCAGGAGAAACTCTTTTAAAAATATTTATCAAACCATTTTTTTGGTTTAAAATATCTTGAATCCTAAGAAAAAAATCCTGTTCCACATGTGAGGCCCATCTGTGCCAATTTTGAAATTCATTTTCCCTGTCATATATATACAATTGGAGGAATGATGGGTAATTTCCACCAATGGGATTAAGACTACCAATGTTATGGTGAATAGTTCCATTCACCCTAAAAGTTTATATGCCACTTTTCTGGTGATTGAGGAAATTTCAAGTCTTTTGGTTAAGACTAATTGATGTGAAGGCAAAATTGGAGTTTATAGCAGTTGATGATCATGGGAATGATGATCCCTAGTAGCAATCTTGAACATATGAAGCAAATCATGTGGTGTTCTTTGCTGTGTCACCACAACCTGTCCATTGCTACAGCATAGGGAGCTTGTCTCATGTTGGAAAAGGATTTCTTGGGAATGTCTGCAGAGTCTTGTTGGACTTAAAATAAAAGGCTGGAAGTAATGGGGCTCATGCCACCCGCAGGAAACAGGATGTATAATCTTTTGTTATGGAATTGTCTCCTCATCTTCAGTTTCAATAACAGTATGATTGTTTCCCAAGGTTGTGAACTCCATCATATCTCCTTGAAAAATGGTCTCTTGAGGTTGGTATGCCAAATTTCTTTCAAGATCTAGATAAGCAGATTGTGGGGAACCGTAATCATTCTCATGGTTCATTTTTTGGATGTGTTCATCATTTTTATGTTGATTTATTTCCAATGATTCAAAAGGAAAATCAATATCATTGTTGTGAAAGTATTGGGGATGAGTTTCAACAGAAATAGTGTTGTTTTGAAGATCTTGGGGATGATTTTCAACAGAAGTAGTTTTGTTGCGCAGATTTGGGGGATGGTCTTCAACAGAAGTAGCATTGTTCTACAGATGTTGGGGATTAGTTTCAACATAAATAAGAATATTGGGATCACAGCCATAATTTGAAATTAAAAAATTGGGGATGAGTCTCAACAGAGATAGGAATATTGGAACAATAGCCATGATTTGAGTGCACCAAATGGGATTTTTTTTCAAAAGAAATAGGAATATTGGAATTATTTCCACTTTTACGGGTAATATTTGTACCATGATTGGTCTGAAAGTATTCTTAATGGGATTCAAAAGAGATGGGAATGTTGGAAATTTGAGAATCAGTGAACCATTTTTGATGAAGGGAAAGATGTGGGAGGTTTTAAAGGTTATAGGATTGATTTCTATGGCAAGGGCTTGGGTATTTATGAGATTGATGAGGTATTTTTAGATTTTGGAGGGGAGCCAGTTAATGAGATTTTGTTGACCTGTGACTGTATGAGGAGAATTTGTTTCTTATATGTTGATGGTGATTTTTAGGTTGATCATAATAGGACTGATGTTAGAGGTTTTAAATGTTATGGGATTGATTGTAATTGCCAGGGCCTGGGTGTTGATGAGAATGATGAGGTATGTTGAGATGTGAGAGGGGAGCTGGGTAATCAGAGTTTGTTGACCTGTGATGGTGTGGGGAGGAATTGTTTCTTCTATGCTGATGTTGATTTCTAGGTTGATCATAAATTAAATGTCTGAGTTAATTTGGAATCACAAACAATGAGAGTGAGGATCTCCTTGTGTGTGATGAACTTGGGAATTGAATCATGTCTTTTTTGAATGTAAAAATAGGAATTAGAAGTTGAAAGTGTTGCTTTCTGAGTTGAGTGGGGAGTATGTAAAAGTTGAACAGCAGAGGGTATATATGTTAAAGGAAAAAGTTGAAAAAGGATGAAAAAGTTTCAACCAAGCATTTGTTACACTTGATCAGAAGGCAATTCCCTCCAGTGCATCTTTTATGCCACCTCTCTCTTACATGTACTGTGGTGGTGGTCTCTTCTCTTACATGTACCACGGTGGTGGTCTCTTCTCTTACATGTACTGAAGTGGTGGTCTCTTATCTCTGAAATACAACAGTGTTGTGTTGTACATACATACAGTTGCTTATATGGAGTAGTTTTATGGCATCTAAAACCAAAATTCATCCATGCAGAGCGCATGTATGTACATAAATACCTGCGGTGTAGGGCCAACCAAAATTCATCCATGCAGAGTGCATGTATGTACATACATACCTGCAGGGTAGGGCCAACCAACATTCACCCATGCAGAGTGTATGTACCTGCAGGGGAGGGCCAACAAACTGCTTTGGAGTTTCCAGAGGGGCACCCTAAGATTGTGGAGAACAACACCGGCTAGTCAATGGGTTTTTGAGGGAGGTTTCCCAAGGAGGCCAACGTTGGTATTTGCCAACCCTCAAAAAAACAAATCTTTTTATATTTATAGATTATTTTTGAAATAATTAAAGGAAATTTTTTAAGATAAACTAAGGAGAAAGAAATAATTGAAGGTTTAAAAAATAAGAAGTTATTGGTTGCAATAAAGAATCAACATGAAAAGAATGAGAAAAAGAAACTGGAAAACAAGGCTAGATAGGATGGAATTAAATTGGGAATGTGACGGGATTGGATGGGATAGGAAGGAATGGAATGAGATTATTGAATGAAATGGGGTTGGATGTAATTGGGTTAAACCTGGCAAGTTTTGCAAGGGTAGCTTGCATGTAAATCTTGGACAAAGCTGGGATAATTGCAAATGTGATGGCTAATCCCCAAAAGGTGTGATCTTTGTTGGGCTGGAATCTAGTCCAATGGACAAGGTATTGAAGTTTCCCTTTGCGTAACCTGGAATCCAGAATTCAGCTTACTTCCCACTCTAGATGAGCTTGAATGTTGACCTTTCAGGAGGGGGATGAGTCTTTCCTGGGTGTAGGACCCAGGATGGCTCTAGGAGAGACACATGAAAGACCAGGGGGATACCTTTCCATTTTGCAGGTAATGAAGGTTTGAAGGTGTTTGGGGAGATGATGGATTTGACTTTGAAGTGGCCAAGTTTCTTTTAAGAGATTTTTTGGGTTGGGAAAGTGCTGCAAATGTTGCAAGCATTTAGCCATACCTGATCTCCTACTGCAAGGGTTGGTTTCATAGTGCAAAGTTGGTCTGCTTGATCCTTGTAGCACTGTTTTTCTGCTTTAAGGTTGGATTGGAGTTGCCATTGGAGAGATTGGATGAGGTTGAGATATTCAGTAGCAGCTTGAGAAGGTGATACATGAATAGAGTCAAAAGTTGTATTTCTTCCATAAAGAGTCTGAAAGGGCAACTGTTTGGTTGAGGAATGAGTGGAGTTGTTTTATGCAAACTTGGCTAGTGGGAGCCATCTTGACCAGTCTTCCTTTTGATAAGAGACATACAATTGAAGATTCTGTTTGAGAATCTGATTTAATTGCTCAGTCTGCCCATCCATTTCTGAGTAGTAGGCCATTGATAAATTGCAAGTGATCTTCAAATGCTGGCATGGAGAGGTACAAAAACCTAGAGACAAACATGGATCCACAATCACTAACTATATTAAAAGAGAGGCCATGCTTCAAAAAGACATATTCTATGAAAAGATTAGCCAGGCCTTCTGAAGAGGCAGTCACTATACTTCAAAGAAATAAAGCCATCTTTGAGAAGCAATCTACTACTACTAATACAGCAGTATAGCCACTAGAAAAGGTTAATTGATAAATTGAATCCATCAACAACAAGTTCCAAGGAATATGCACAATTTAAAGCGGCTGGAGAAGCACATACTTCTAGTGTTTCAAGGACTTGTTACAATTGCAATCATAGTATGTTCTAACATAGTCTTTTACTTCATTGGTCATACTATGCAAGTAGAAGTCTTGCGCAATCAAATTGTAGGTTTTATCCTCACCACAATGACCAGCAAGCAGAGATTTATTCCAAGACTTGAAGATAAACTATACTGTCACATGGTGGTATTTGACACCATAATAACTGCAAGATTAACTGTTTTTTTCAGCCAGTTTCATAGCCTTTTGGTTAGGCCTTGCCTCTCAGTTGGTTTGCAGTTGTTGAAGGTAAGAAATATACAATCTTTAAAAACTAAATGACCATTTTTTTTGATACCTTAATTTCTTTTTAATATTTTTGCACTCTTTCAAATTTTTTTACACTTGGGGTTTTCAAGTTGGGCTTGTCAAATTTTTGAAGCTTTGTCTCAAATTTGGGTGATGATCAAACTAATTTGGGCAGACTGGTTGGAGAAAATTCTCCTAACATTTTCAGGGTTTTTATTTGCAATGGTGCTCCCCCCCCCCCCCCCCCCCCCTGGGTGAATGTTGTCCCAACAGGATAAAACATCAAAGACTACCACTTGTTTCCCGGGAACTGGTTGAATGTGTTCCCAACAGGATAAAGCATCAGAGACTACCACTTGTTTCCTGGGCAGTACATGATTGAAAATTTGAACTTGGAGAGGTATTTGACCCAATTTTCCTGTCTGCCTGTAAGGACTTTTGAGCTCATGAAATATTTAGGAGAATTGTGATCAGTTAAGACCTCAAAAGGTTCCATGTGGCTCAAAAGTTATGAACTACATTTATTCAAGAAATAAAAAATTGCAAGAGGTTCCTTGTAATTAATCTCATAGCTGAGTTCTGCAGCAAGCAGTTTGCAAGACTCAAAGGCTACAGGATGAAAAATATTGGAAGAAGAAAACTGCAAGATTAATCCTGCAATTGCATAGTTCCTTTTGTCTTTTTCTACAATAGTTTGATCTAGCTCATTGAAGTGAGCCACTATTGGAGCAGTGGTAAAGGCTTTTTTATAGCATAAAACTCCAAAGCAGCCTGTTCATTAAAAACAAAATGAGTGTCTTTTTTGAAGAAGATCAGTAAGATTAATGGTTTTCTTGGTGTAGTGCTCAATAAACCTCATGTAAAAATCACTGAATCCAAGGAAAACTTGAAGGTATTTGACTGAAGAAGGTGTGGGCCAGTCCAACATGTGTTGGCTTTTTGATGGGTTCATCAATAGTCCTTGTTGAAAAACTATAACACCTCAAACATGAAGAGAATAAGTATGAAATTTGCACTTGGAGGCTTTTTCAAAATGTTTACTCTTGTGAAGTTTCTGTAGCACCTCTTGCACATGTGCAATATGATCCCCAAGGGTTTTTCAGTAGACAAGTATATCATCAAGATACACCCCAAGGTATTTCTCTACAAGGTCAGAAAAAATGACATTGTTGAAATGTTGAAAACTGTAAGGAGAATTTCAGAGGCCAAAAGGCATGATTGTATACTCATAACTGCCAAAAATTGTTCTCATTTCAATCAAATACACATGGCCTTTTTCAATGCAAATTGGGTTATAGGAACCTCAAAGGTCTAACTTGGAGAAATAAGAAGCTCCATGGAATAGAGTGAGGAGTTGTGACATAGGCTTTACTGGATAGGCATCCTTCTGGGTTACCTGGTTCAGTTTCCTGTAGTCAACAGAAAGGCAAATTCTTGCATCTCTCTTTGGGAAAAATAGGACATTGTGGAAAGAGATTGTGTGTTCTGTAAAATTCCCCACAACAATCCCACTCCAAATTCTGGAAAGCCCACTAGCCCTTTGAGTTTCAATCCTGTAACTCTGAAAATTGAATAAAATCTGCTCTGCAAGGAAATTTTCCATGGCCCACAGGAGTTGAGAATTGCACCCTACTCCCCTCTCTGCTATCAGAAAAACTACTCTGCACTAAGCCAGAAACTTCCTTCAGCTAACACACAATGAATTAATAGTAATAAACAAAGTGGACTCCCTGACAAGCTCAGCACTTAAAATTTTCCTATTAAACACTCCAAGTTACTCAAGCAATCTAATACTCTTGAAAGCAGAATGATACTTATTTGCCTTAATCCGGTAATTTGATTGTTTTATACCCCATTATTGATACTTTTCTTTCCACAATACAATAGGATTCCATCCAATCCCCATTTCCAGTTCAGGAAATGCTCCCCTTTTATATAAAAATCAAAACACTACTCCAAAGAGAGAGAAAACAAAAAAAAAAAGAAAAACTTTTTCATCTAACTGCACCCGTGCATTCTGCAATGATACTTCTTTCCATTAGTTGGATCCCCTGGCTGATCCGTTTTTTTACAATAGATTTGGTGATCCTGTTCCCCAATCTCCCTATCAGTTGAGTTGTGCTGATGCATTACTAAAATCAGATCCCCATTGATCTTCATTAGCAGATCTCTCCCAATCCCACATGCAGCCTAACGGATACCCAGTGATCTACATGCCGCCTCCTCAGCTTTAGTGTTGATCTTCCCACAATCCCGCAACCTCAGTGCATACCCCATATTCAGCCTTGGTCTTCTACTACATAGCTTTGATCACTTGCTTCCGCACGCGTAAATCCAAAGTTTCAGAGGGAAAGTTAGGTTCAACCATGTCCGTTGTCCGCAAAAGGCAAAAATCTGGCCCATCCTTGCTATTGTGCTGTGGAAAAATGTGTTGCACCAAATGCTGACCCTTGACTTGTCTGCTCCGGATTAGACAGTCCGCCAACGTGCTTTTACAAGCCCATTTTTCTGCAGACTTCCACCCACTTTTGAGCAGCTTTTGGCCAAATTTCAACTTCTGAGCCTGCTTGCCTCCGTTTCTATAAATAACCACCACAACGGGTGAGCCGGTGTTGGAATTGCTTGGTCAAAGAAATCTTTTTGATACATTTTCCTCAATGTATTCTTGAAATTTGGTTGATTCTTGCTTTGAGAGAGACTAAAATGGTCCAGGTGCTGGAGCTGGTCCAGTTAGTTTGATCCTGTGATCATAAGAATGGAAATGAGGTAGCTTATATGCCTTTAAAGCTGAAAATATTTCAGCAAATTCATGATAAATCAAAGGTAAAGACTCTCAAATGATTTCTAAATCTTCAATCTTGTCATCTTTAAGCACTGGGTTCAAAGTATTTGCATGATGCAAGAGGAATAGTGATCTCAAAATACACCTTTTAGTAGTTTCCTGTTTCTCTTCAAATAAACAAGGAAGAGTTAAGTTGGAAAAATAAGCAATAACTCCTAAATCTGAAGAGCTAACTTGGGAATGAAGTTCACAATATTGAAAATCTCCTTGCAGAAAGTTTTCATCCAAATCAATTACAGTATCAGGTAGGCTGTTTAATTACTTTTTTAGGAAATGATAAGTTTCTTGTGGCTGCAAGGTTTGAAGTTTAATTACTCCTTCTTTCCAGTTCACATCCAGATTCCAGCAGAATAGAAAGTCATGGCCTAGAATGGTGTTGTTCATTCTGGGGATTTCCAAGACCAGTATGTCCCATTCAAAGCTTGGGAAATTGAAAAATTCAAAGATCCATTTTGTCTTATGTGTAACCCAAAGGGACATATTGGTTGCAATACTTACTAAATAGATGGGAAATTTAGCTATCTTGGAACCAGTAAGATTTTTGGAAGTTTCACAAGCTGAACTTATAAAATAAACATTAGCACCAGAATCAAGTAAAACACAACAAGGGGTGTTGTCAAAATGGAAAAGAAAAAATCTTGAACTTGGAGAATTAAGTGAATTTCAAATTCAAATATTTACCAGCTGATATTTAGATCATTTTTAGTCTTCCTTGCAAGTATCAGAAAAACTAAAAGCTAATTGTTTGATACCCTAGCCACTTTTCACAACTATTGAAATGACACTTCCCTCCACAATACATACATAACCCATCTCTTTCCCTTCTTTTCCATTGCTTGTTCCAGAGAATACCATTTTATTTTTCCAGAAACTTTGGAGTTTTGGCAAGGGCCTTCAATTTTGGGTTGGATTCTGAATTTTGATTTGGTTTGGGGTCCTTTAGGTTCTTTGAGTTTTTCTTTGAAAAGTTGTCTGCCTTTGGTGCCAAGGCTGAAAATCATGGTCCTTTTTTTGAGAGCTGTTATTGTTGTGATAGCCATTATCAAGCTTGATCACCCAATCTTTTAATTGCTGAAGGGAGGTTGTCTCATCTGCCCCAACTGCAAGCTGTTTGATTAGGCATGCCAGTGAACCCTTTTGGAAGTGAAACTAAATTTATGCCTTGTTCCATTGGATTTGAGACTGCAGTTTTTTAAATTTAGCAAAATAAATGGAAACCCTACTATTCTCATTCACTAATAAGCTGTTAAGTTTGTATTTGGCATTCCATAATTTGTTGGTGTTGCCAAAAATGGTGAAAACGTTTTTCTCAAACCTGTCCCAATTGTTGAGAATACAAGTTGGACTTTTATTGGATAATAGTTTGAGGTATGGTTTGAACCACTGCAAGGCCCTACCTCCTAAGAAGGAAGAAAGGTACATGACTTTGTGTCCATTGTATTGGAGGGAAGGTTGTTGGGATTATTCAAGAAAATGATTTTACAAGACTGCAGATGGGATCTAACCTTATGGGAATTTTCTGCCGTAAAGTTTTCAGGCTGCTTCATGCCCAGATTACAAAAAATGGGGCTACTTGTGCTAGGTTGCAAGGCATTTTGATTTAGAGCCTGGATCAGAGCGGATACAAGGGTTGAAACTACTGCCTTGGAAGCACTTTTTCAAAAGCTTGATCTACTGCAAGTTGATGTTTAATTGGAGGAGTTTTTGAAATCATTGGTTTGCTTGAGGTGATCTGCCAAGGCTTTGGAATGACTTCAAGTAGCAAGGGAATCATCAAGACGTTCAACCAACAGAGATTTAGAAGAAGTGACAGGATCTAAGGTTTTTTGGACCTATGGAGCACTGGATCTCCCTACCCTATTGATATCATCATTAAAGGGGTGAGGGAAGCATTCCTGGTCAAGCAAGTATGTGAAATTGTAAAAGAAATCTAATATAGGTGGAAAAATACAAGAGATTAGTTGATTTAGTTAATTTACTGTCACACAACCACCCCACCTAATATAGGGAAATCTTTAGATGATTTTGAGCCCAAATAGGAGACGCTGAGTGAAAGGGAGGAAATGCAAGATAGTGAGGCTAACTTTGAAGTGAAAATGGATGGCTTGATGGCTCACAAACAGCAAGAGGGGTGAATTTTTTTGAATGGAAGAAACCAAGGCAAATCCTAAGAAAGTTTGAGTTTGATGCTCCGGTTGAAAAGACTTAAAAGGATGAGGAAGAGGTCTTATATCGCTAAGAGGAGCGGATCTTGGGAGTCAAGGGGGCACTCCGGTTCAGTGTAGGGAAGAACAGATGAGGTTCATTCACTTGTGGTTCAGCTGAATTAAATAAGCTAAGTACAACAGAGGCTGACAAGTGGTTGAACAAACAAATGGAAATGAATAAAGAATATTCAATAATGGGCCATCAGAGACCACGCAAGGTGGAGGACTACAAGGCTGGTTGCACTCAAGATTCAGGCAACACTACTATTAGATCAAATTTTTGACACACCCCCTTGACTGAAGCTTGGGGGAGTTAAAACACAATAATGAGTTGAAGACTTTTTGACTCTTGCATGTCTATTAAATCCAACATTACCACCTGGTATGAAGAGATGTTTGAACACTAAAATAAGGGCATATTCCATTAGAGAGGAAGGAAATCTTGTGATTTTTGAACTACAGTTGAACCTACAATAGAGCCTATTACATCAACAACTTACACAAAAATTCCAATCATAATTTTTGAACCCCGGACTATTCTGAGCAACAACTTGAAAAATTTTCCCAAAAAGGAGCCATACAAATGAATTACCCACAAAGGAGCATGATAGACAAAGGACTCAAGGATGAGACTACCTAGCACTACTATGTGTGACTTGAGGTAGTGATGAACCGGAGAATGGAATTAAAGTTGTAAGACTTTTTAAGGTAGCAACTGGACCTAAGAATGTCAGATTAACAGTTGTTGCAAAGCTAGCAAGTCGAGTAAGTTGATGACAAGCTTGGGTGCAAGGATTGGATCAAGAAAACTATTGGCAAGATTGATTGGACGACTTGAGGTGGCGAAAAACCGGAAAACTTTGACTAGAGTCCTAACTTGATTGACTTGAGGTAACCATTAACCGGGCAACTTTAGCGGTAGCGACCAAACCAATTGAGTGAAAGGAAAATTGCACCAGATGGGCAAAGGATGATAACTGAAGGACTGGCCAATTGGACAGTTGAGGTGGTGATAGATCAATTGAACAAGCTGGGAATTGAAGAACCGAGCGACTTGAGGCGACAGGAGCGAGATTGGTATTTGAGGAGTTGACAAATCGTTCAGGAGATGTTAAAGGATCCATTGAGCAAGAAGGAGATGACGATGGACCAAACTAGCTAGCGCAAGGTCAATACTTGATTTGGTGACCAGGCAGATAGACAAGCGCAAGGTTGCTGGATGACTTGAATGGAGATTGCGCAACGGTAAGATGGTAATGAAGATGGTCAAGCAATGATCTGGGCAAGCTATTCAGCGCATAAGGAAGCTTGGTGAAGTTAATCAATCAAGAGCATGCAACAATCAGAAAGGGAATGAAAGATAAAACGTTTCTGTGATTAAACAGCCAGAGCAATAAGAAGTGAAATTGATCTCAGGGAAGCACTTCAGGAGCACTTTGGCTTTTAACCGTGAAGGATTTTAAAGTTTGAGGCTCCGGTTGAAAGACTTAAGAGGAGGTGAGGAAAGATCTTGTGACGCCAAGAAGAGCAGATCTTGGGAGTTGAGGGGGCACTCCGGTTCAGTGTAGGGAAGAACAGATGAGGTTCATTCACTTGTGGTTCAGCTGACTTAAATAAGCTAAGTACAACAGAGGCTGACAAGTGGTTGAACAAACAAATGGAAATGAATAAAGAATATTCAATAATGGGCCATCAGATACCGCGCAAGGTGGAGGACTACAAGGCTGGTTGCACTCAAGATTCAGGCAACACTACTAGTAGATCAAAATTCTGACAAAGCCCAATGTGAAAACTTGTCTTATAAAATTCAAGAACAGATGAAATTAACTAACTGAGGAAACAATCTTCAGTCAGATGGTATAGTTCTTATAAGCTAATCCAGTGGTTAATAGATAAAGACTGATGGAAATTTGTCTACAGCTAGATAGAAGTGATGAAATCAATGACATGAACAGACTGGGAAAATGAAAAAGATTGTAAAATCATATCCAAGGTCATAATGCAGATGCAAGACAATAGAACGTGAGAGTACATTAGTGTAATGGATGTGACATGGAAACATGCAGGCAAGGTAGCTATTCCATTGTTAAAACTATACATTTCATGTGGCTATCTAGGCATGGTTGCAAGTTTTTTTAGATGTGTGATCAAGAATGGAAGTTTCTGAGGGCTAGAGATACCCAGGGCTAGATGAGAAGATCTTAAATGGATGTCTGACCGGATTAGATTTAACTGAAAAGATTTCAAGTATTGAATGAGTTTCCAAGATTTAAAGGTTGTTTATGCAGCCAGAGGTAATAAGCAGAATTCAATACTGATGTTGTGCTTTATTTATATCATGCTTATGGACTGAGTTAGGTTTTAATGAGGAAAAAGATATGTTGAAGTGATGAGTAAAATAACCCTTAAATTTGGAGCATGACACTAACTCACCCAACTCAGAACTTGGTTATGGATTGACCACGATTCAAACACTACTCTGTTCCCAACCATGCTCAAAATTGAAGAAATCATTCTTTGATACAGAATCACAGGTCCATACATTCTCAGTAGTTGTTCTTCTCTCATCAGTTAAATGATGAACCTGTGTTACAATATCCAGATATAGTAACCCAGGTTTTCAACTCAAAAATCATAGATGGAATATTTGGATTGAGAATTGGAATAAATCATTTCACAGGATTCCTGAAGAGAGGTATTCCTCATGATCAAATCTTGGTAAGCCTTCACCATGACCACCCACCAAGAAGATCCAAAGAAATTTACTTGATCGTTTGTGCAGTAATACCTGCTCAACTCATACACACAGATCCAAACCTTTTTCAAGAAGTTAAAAGAAACATGATACTTGTTTAATGTCATATTTTGAACATTAGAAAGGACCTTGAATGGATATTGGCAGATGAAAGAAGAAATACCTCAAAGAATTTTGTCCCAAAAGAATTATTCAGTAAAAACATTTATGCTAATCATAGAAGACCCCAGATTGGAACTACCCTTTAACTGAGGTTGAATGATGGAAACCTTTTCATTGAAAATTCCTGTGGTGTGCCACAAAAATCCTTAAATTTTTTCCAAAGTTCCAATGACACATAAAACTGGACATATGTACAGGTATCTTGGTTTTTCAAATAACTCAACAAATACATTCATAAGGGCTATGATCTTTTGAATGTTGAAATTGGTGAAGGTGTGGATTAGATAGATTAATTTAAGGATTCAAGATGGGTAGCTCTACCAGAGGCATGTTGGAGAGTTTTTTTCATTCAAATTGTTTTATATCCAGAACTTCATTGTCAGCAAAAAACAGTTATGCCAAATATAAAAGACATCAGGATGGACCTACCAGTTTACTGAGGAGGAATCTCAAAAAAAAAATTTTTTTTTTCATTGATAATTCCTATTGGGATCCTTAAAATCCTTAAATTTTTTTTTTTTTTTTTCAAAGTACCAATGCCCCATAAAAAAAGTGATATGTGCAGGTATCTTGGATGTTCAATACATCTACAAATACATTCACAAGGGCTATGATACTTTTCCTGTTGATTTTGGTTCAGGTTTTGATTAATCAGACTAATTTAAGCATTCAAGATGGGTCGCTCCTCCAGAGACAACTTGGAGAGGGTTTTAATTCATGCTTTTTGATGATTGACCTTCTGTTTTAAGCCTGGATATTCATCTTCCTGGCCAACAACAGATTTTTTTTTTTTTTTTCAAAACCAGATGAATCTCTGGATTAATTTCTTCAAAGTTCAACACAATGAAACAAATCTTCTTTCAAAATATTTCAAGAAAGAAATAAAGAAATAAGAAAAAAAAAATCCAATTGATAGTTTTGCAAGTCCAATGGGATATTTAGAATTTCCATATATTTCAAATTACATCCACTCAGAAGAGGATGCAGGCAATTTTGTATTGGTGATTGAATCAGGATAGTTTATTCTGTTCATCCATAATATTCAGAAAAGTGGTTTATCAGATGTTTTTTGAACAATTCTGTTGGTGTTACTTCATTTAATAATCTAAAGCAAGTCAATGAAATTTCTTATGCAAATTTCAGAAATGAATATATATATATATATATATATATATATATTTCAAAGCCTTGACTTGTGGGGAAATTATCATTTACAAATCAAATTGCAAAAGGTTGATGAGGAGATTCACCCTTTTTAACTATGAAGGTTGTTTGGTATTCTAATATAGGCACTTGATTGGCCAAAAAACACTTTTTTCCTATGGAATCCTTGCTTCGATCTCATGATGGTAGCTTCAATTAATTCTGGGATGATAGATCGAATGGTACTCAATTACAAAATTTTCACATCCATCAACCTAATCGTATTTAAAAACCTTGAAAGAACGATTGAAAAATCCTTTCATGATTTTCAAGAATTTGATCAAACAGAGGTTAGAAAAATAAGAAGGCAATGGATTCTTGAAGAAGAAGAAGAAGAAGAAGAAAAAAAAAAAATGCTGTTAAAAATGAATCAGTTTTTAGAAACATCCATATTCTTGATAATACAAAGAAGCATGAATCTTAACTCATAGTCATTGCATCAAACTCTCTCAGCCCTCTTGATTATTTATTTATAATCCTGGTTGTTGATACAAAGCACCTATAGCTCATAGGCATGTACTTGAGTTGGTTGAAAGATCAATTGAAGATCGAATGAATTCTAAATCAAACCTTTGAGGAAAACGGAGAGTGTTTGGTGTTGATTTTCGAACGAATTCTCACCTGTCTTTCAAAAGCCTACAAACCCTCAAACGGTTGATAGAAGCTTGGGGAGTTCAGAATCCTGGAGTGATGTTTTAAGTTTTAAACCTCAACTCAAACTTCTGTCTTGCCGTCGATTCTTACTTTATACCTACGTTTTTGTTATACTTGATCTTGGTCATAGACTTCAAATAATCCCAAGATTAGAATCGAACGAAGATTGATGCTTTGACACATGTTGAGTCATGAAAATCGTCAAGAATCACGCTTCAGAATGATTAATTCATACTTTCCTTCCCAAAATCACAAGACCATCATTATCTTGATACGAGTCAATCGATTGACTGTGTCATTCTAGGTTGCATGAATACCTGAGCTTAACAGATTAATTAATGAATTAATGCCGAATTCAATGACTTGGAATGAGGAAGATCATATCATGAATATCTACTTCTAGCCATGATTCTCTTGAGGATGACACTCAAAATGATTACCGACAAGATGTCCTAGATCGATCGTTTCTTTCAGAATTTCGTCTTCTCATAACAAATCGATCATAAGGCCAGAATGTTTTGAATAATTTTTTTTTTTAGATTGCTGATCTTTATGAACCCCTTGAAGGATTTTTAATGTCATTCTTTACTCTTAATCGATCGCCCAAATCGTTCACTTGATTAAGATCATTGAAAGAATGTCTCAAGTTTCTGTGAGATCGTTTTATCGATTTAATTGGTTCACCATGATGTATGGAATTCTATCCATCACTGAAATCACCCGTGAAGATGTCCATGGTACATACAATTCGTCTGCCTGGATGATCCGTTGAGATCATCAAACAATTGTTCATGCCATGATCTTGTTTTTCAATCCATCCCCCAAACTTCCCACTCGATTAAACTCATTTATTATTCAACAGATCTCACATCTTCAATCGATTTCCCAAATCCTTCACTTGATCAAAATCGTTTATAAACCATAATACCCCATCCGTTCGTATCGATCTTTATTTTATTTAATCGGTTTATGTACCATGAGGGGTTGAATTTCAATCCATCACTGAAACCACTTGCCCAGATCTCCACGATACCTAAAATTCGTTTGCCTGGCTTATCCGTTGAAATAATCAAACAATCGTTCATGCCATTGTTTTCTTTCAATTCCATTCCCCCCAAACTTCCAACTCGATCGAGAATAAATTATCGTTTAACAGATATTTTATCTGTTCCTTTCAATTTTTTTTTATTTCCCCCCCCCCCCTCCCCCCGCGTTTGATCCATTCCCCAAGTTTGGAGGCCAAAGGATGAGTGATGAATCGATCAATCGGTCTGGAGCTTGTCCTAGTTCCTCCCCAACTCATTCGGACCGGCTCGTGTGTGGCTCTCAAATCCAAGAGAATATTTCTGGGAGTAACGAAATCGAGTAGGTTTGTATGCTCACCCACGACTCGTTCACGTTTGTTCTTCTTCTTCTTCTTTTTTTTTTTTTTCGGGCGTGGGATCAAGTTGGTGGATACCGTGACGATCCCGGTCTTCCTCCCAAATCCAAGAACAAGTACGAGTAGCATTCGTTCGATCGACCGCTTGCTTCTCTTCCCCTCTCCCCCAGATTTTGAATACATGTTTTGATCTTCACGGATCGGAATTGATCCAGAGCGAGACGATGGGTAGGATGGGGAGGGGGAGCTCGACGAGAGAGAGGCGGCCGTCCGAGGGGCACGAAGGGATCGTCGTGTTGGAGGATGACCGGACCAAAAGGGGGTGGTGTGATGGATGGATAGCCCTCAGGCCTCCTGTGATCCTCGATCGACGTCCAACTCGCCGACTGCTTCCTCACCAGGGGAAGGGCTCTCCTCTCGATGGGGCCCGATGGAACTCGAGGATGATGATGGATTAATTTTTTTTTTTTTTTTTTTTTTTTTTCTTGTTCGTTCGTGGGTTTGTTTGTTGGTTTGATGAGTGAATCGATCCAACCAACGTTTGTCGGTCGTCGGAGTCAAAAGGCTGGATCACGAGCTGTCCGACTCGGATCATGAGCTGTGACAGGGATTCGAACGTAGAAGCTCTTGACGTCGATGGATAGATAGATCCTTCGTTCGTTCCCATAACCTGATCGCCTCTCTGATCTCGTGTCAGGATTCGAGTACATAAGTGTCTATGGCTCCTGATGATGACGATCGGTATCCAACGTTTAGAAGGAGACCAGTGATCCGGCGATGGATCGTGGTTCACTAGATCCATCAATCATCATGAAATAAAGTATATGTACAACGGATGTATTCCAAAGTGGGTACGAGTAGACGATTGTAGACCTTCGTGAGGTTTGTAAATACGATTAGGTGGGACAAAAGCTCTTGAAGCGATCGTTTTTGGAAAAAAGAAAAAGAAAAAGAAAGAAAGGAGGGAGGTGAGGTGGAGTGTGGATACGTAGTCGAGCAGGGGAATAATATGAGTAGGTTGAGTCTCAGGGTGAGGGAGGTAAGGATGGAAGGATCAAAAGGATCGAGTCGAGGACTTGGTGGAGGTGATGATGAGTGAGATGGGGGACTGCAGAGGATGGTGGTTGTATGGATTCTGATGGGGATGATGTGGATGAATCCGAGACTGAATGGTTAGGGGTGAGCGAGCGATGAGGGTGGAAGGGATGGCGATCCGAGTTTGGTTTCGATGAGAGTCGATCAGGTGGTACGTCGATCGTCAGCGGTTGAATCAGAGGTGGGTTGGAGTCAGCAGTCGGAGTGAGTGGTGTGTCAAGTTACGTAACCCTGATCAGATTCGGTGAGCATTTTGGGGGTCTTGGTGTCACGGGAATCGAGATCAGATTGGGTCAGGGTGGGGTGTTCATGATGATGAGGTAGGTGGTCGTTTATGAAGTTTGAGTATTGGCTGGGTGGGTATGACGACCATCTATTACGTCGTTGTAGGTATCATGTCAAAATAACTTGTCATCAGCCAGTCACCGAGGATGGGCTTGAGTGGGTGGGTATTGGTTGGTAGGGATTGAGAATCGAGTGATAATTAGTATCAAGTTACATAGATCGATATCTACTGTACCATCCATGATGAATATGTGTCATGTATGGACATACTACCCGCTTGATGAGCTGCAGTTGATGGGTTGAGATCGATCGATGGAGCGTCTCGAGCGGTTGGCCCGTGAGATGGAAGGAAGCAGTCGAGACCTGAGGTTGAAGAGCATCATCATGGGGGGGGGGGGGGGCTGAAGAGGGGAGTGAAGAAGAAGTGATAAGTGTTAGGACATGACACATAGATATCACTAACTTGTCACACTAAGTCACAATCCTAAGTATATCAACCTGCGAACACTAGAAGAACCATGATTAACTATCTCTTTTACACTATACAAACCCACATTGCGTCTATAATAAGTTGATCGATCGTATGTAATCTAAAGTATTCTTGATTGATGTACATAAATCATATCTGGATGCCATGCCATCATAGTGTGAAGGAAGTTCCTCTCCAAGCAAGCTCGAGCGAGTGGATTCGAGTTGGCGGGGGTGTGAGCCAAGCGGAAGCCGAGCCTAGGCCAGGCTCGGTCCGTCGTTCGTCGTTGGTTGGATGGATTGGATTTTGGATTTTAGTGCAAATAAGGATCGATTGGATGATTTCAATACTGACGTTTGGAGTCATGCAGTTTTCATCCGTTTCAGTCGATAAATCCATACTCAAGCCTTTGATGAATAGCTCAAGTTGACTATTGATTCAAGTGAATAAATCGATAGATGGATATTATCCATTTTAGCCATTGAATTATTTCACTATTGCCATATTCATTTAATCTTAAATCTTATTTTCCTCTAGTCTAGGATGATGGGGATTGATTTCCGATCGAGGATCCACCGCTATGGGACGTTAGACGTCGGAGGTTGGGCGTTGGACGTTGGCCATTCGAACCGAGTGTAGACCGAATGAGATTGAGTGCTGCGCTGCTAGTCTCCTTCCTAGCCGAGCTGCGGAATTGAAGCTGGAGGCTGTAGGCTGTAGGCTGGAGGCTGGAGGCTGGAGGCTGGAACTGGTTCTGGTTTCTGGTTCTGGCTCTAATTCTGGTTCTGGAGTTCAAGCTGAAGCCCAATCAACCACTGAAACCCAAAACTGAAATCGGTTCAGCCTTGGTCGGTTGGCCCCGGTCGTCTGTTGACCAAACTTGACTCTCTCCATCCATCATCGATCGTCGAGGGCAGCTGGAGAAGCCATCGAGCAGAGGAGGACTGGCTTCGGTTCGGAGTGAGACTGACTGTCTTAGCTTCTTAGTCTTAGTAGCTCGAGAGAAGCTAAGCCAAGCAACTCCAAGCAGCAGCAGCGGCCATCAGTTCAGATCTTGAATTAGCCAGCCACGCCTAATTTAAATAGATTAAAGAATCACTAACTAACTAACCAGAGAGAGAGAGAGAGAGAGCAACCCAGCCACCCACTAAGAATCCAATCGATCCATCAAATCGCTTCTCAACACCCACATCATCCAGCCTCGATCCTAGCTGCTTCATCCTACTTCCATCAGCTCAGCTCAGCTCAGCTCAGCTCAGCTCAGCTCAGCTCATCGATCCAATCTCACTCAACTCGAGACTTGTCTCATCTTCCTCCCTACCTACTAGTCAACTTACTCTCATCATCCATCACCTTACTCCTACTCCCAACTCATCATCATCATCCCTTCCCTTCCCTTCCCCCTCATCATCATCATCATCATCATCATCATCATGAGAGAATCCAACTTCTACTTTCCAGCTCATAATAAGGCTTCAGTCTCCATCACTTCGGCACTCTACGATCGAAGAGGTCAGTCAGAGAGCCAGCCCCTAGGCTCATCCAACCCAATTCAATCACTCTCTCGACTAACCATCACTAACGAATTGCCCTACCTCACTCCAACCTCTAGCCATCGATGCCACCTCCCCCTTGCCACTCCTCTCGACCCTCACTCATCTCTCCTATCTCACCTCGACCTCCCCCCGGATCAGGGAGATCCTCTGCTCCGATGGCGGCATCGAAAGACTCATCAACATCCTCAGATCCACCGGAAGAAGGATGAGAGAACAACGTCGAGCGATCCAGATCCAACGCGCTCTCGTCGACCCTCACTATCATCCCCCCATCTATCACCATCCATCCCAACACCAACACCAACACCAACACTATCATCATCATCATCATCACCACCACCATCACCATCATCATCATCAGCAGCAGCAGCAGCAGCAGCAACCCTTCAACCCAACTCCAACGAGCTCCTCGAATCTCACGACTACCACCATCGTAGCCAACGTTCCCAGTGATCCATCTCTCCCTCCATCCAGCCATCTTCATCCTTCATCCATCCCACCCTCATCCTCTTCCTCCTCATCGGCATCCTCCCCCTCCTCTGCATCCTTCTCCTCCGCCTCCTCCTCCGCCGCCCTCCACTCATCCCATCCTTCATCTCTCCTCCCATCCACCACTTGCATCGATCCCATCGGATCATCATCCTCTCGACCCACATCAAACCATCCGAATCGTACTCGAAACCTCATCCAAGCCTCCCCCTTTCGTCCCTTTCTACCCTCTCATTCTTCCTCTCAAGCCCATCATCCTCACCTCATCCTCAATCCTGCAGCTACCGATGATACTCCTACCCCCACTCCCACCACTCCATTCACAACTCAAGTCCTGGCTCAACAACCCACACCTTCCAATCATCTACCCTTTGCCCCTCATTCGGTCCCCAGTCTCGGACTCACCAAGGAACAAAAACAGTTACTCTGGACTTGGAGTCTCTCCTTCCAGTGTGTCGTCAATATCGGCGTCAGGGGCACCGAATCCATTCGGTTCGTATCGTCATCCGATCAGATGTCTCTCCACATCCATCACTTCGATCCCCCTCCTTACCTACTCAACTGACATCATCATCATCATCATCATCATCATCATCATCATCATCATCATCATCTCTCCCTTCCTCCTGATTCTCTCCCTCTCGTCTCCCTCTCTCTCTCTCTCCCTCTCTCTCTCTCTCTCTCCTTGGCTCCTACTCATCAGCACTCGGGTCGTGGAGGCTGGTGTCGTGCCAGTCATCATCAGTGTCCTTGGAGGTTATCTACATGAAATGGAGAGAGTTCGTCAACAGTCTGAGAACCTAGAACGCGCTCGTCGAAAAGCTGTCCTCGCTGCCAATTCCGCCGCATCTTCATTCAATCCTTCTCCTCAACTTTCCGCTTCGTTTGCTGTCAGGCCATCCTCCTCTCATTCCGATCTACCACGACCTCCTCGTCCCGTTCTCTCCTCTCGGACCCTAGCTCAACCCATTCTTAATCCTACATCTCCACTCCCAACTTCAGACTTCCCTCCAGGGTTTTCAATCAGCCATCCTCGTAATACGCCTCTACCTCTCCCCTCAACACCCTCCCCGATCCTCCCCATCATCTCTCCTATCGATCAACGTAATTCTGCCGTCTCAGATCCCATTCCTCCCAGACCCCTTCCTTCCCAGCAGGCACGCCGAACTCATCATCATCAGTCTCAGGCGTCCGAGGAGCTTCATGTGATCGTCACCTCCGACCCGTCGCCCCCTCAAAACTCAGTCCTTACCCATTCTCCCAATGATCCCGTCTTGCGAACTGGAAGCATCTCTCCCTCCTCAGTGTCCTCCTCATCATCCCTCGAAATCTCTCGTCTTCCGATCACCCATCAATCAGTCCTTCCCAACGTGGGTTCGACCCCCTTCTCTACTCTCGATCGTCCCGCTGGTCTGATCGATATCACTAACTCCAACAACCTCCAAGGCGACAGCCTCAATCGTCCAAGTCCTCAAGCCCGTCCAATAGTTACTGATCAGATCGACGATTCATCCGCTGCCGATGAGAGCGAGGCTGATGTCGTGATGGAACTGGTCGGTACTGACGAACCTGGGCCTAGTCATGGTCGACCGCGCTCTCGGAGGGGTACTATTAAAGCCAGTCAAGTCAACCCTCATCCCGTCGTTCATATCACCCCCCTGGCGCCCTCTCGTCCTATCATCACCGAACTCAACCACGATCATCCCACATTTGACTCCCGTACTCAAGCCAGTCCCATGGAAGGCGTGGAAGCGACGATCAACTCTAACCGAAGTCACATGGACTCAGAAGGTGCAGCCTCCGCCACGCTTCAAGCCAACAATAGGACGCCTCGCGCCTCGTCTGCTCACTTACCCCAGTCGGCATCTGGACGTTTTCAGTCCTTTCAGCCTACTCCTTCCAACACTGGAAATCAACCGTCTGGTTTCGAAAACGATGCAAGAGGATCTTCCAGTCAATCTACCGCTCAGCAACCGGCCCCCAATCGATTATCATCCTCTTCCAATGTCGATATCTCATCCTCTACAGAAATCAGGAGGGGCCTCCGTCCTAATGACGCTGATGTCGATACCCCTCGCCTGCCGCGAGTTCTTTTGGACTCGGAGGACGTTTCCCCGACCCATACCTTCCATCCTCGTCGTCATCTCCCCGAGGTCCCACCGCCAGCCATCGCTCCGACTCCAGCCGCTCCCAACTTGGTAGATCCCACCGTTCTCAACGTACCTGTCGGACGGATGATGCCGCTCGGCACTGCTACCAGTCTCAATTCCTCGGTCAATATGACCTATCGAGACGAGGATGTCTTGTTAGCGCTTCAACTGTTGGCTTACCTGTCCAAGTATGCACACGTTCGGGCCTATTTTCACGAACCGGCGAGCCGATCGACTCTTGAGCTTACCTATGGTTCCTTACAAGATGCGGCACGAGCCTTGGCTCGGTTCACCGGTCGATTCAAGAGTGACCGATATGAGCGTGAACGGGCTAAGGATCTTGCTACGAATGTGGGAGGCCCCCCGGGTTCCAGTCGACGTCCTGCCTCTGCCCAAGATCATCATCAGTCGTCATGTTATGCTGACGGCGGTGCCACTGGAATCAATGAGCTTCCTGATGGTATGCGTCACATCCCACATCACCCCCATTCTCATCATCCCCATCGTTCATTGTCCTCTTCGATGATGCGCGAACGCGAACGGATGTTAGCTGAGGAAGCCCAGCAACAAGCCCGAATGGTCTCGAGAAGCCGAGATTTCCCCACAGGTCTCATTCCCAATCGAACCTCCGGTAGTGACCCTGGTACCGACAGCTTACGTCCAACCTTACTCCTCGGCGGTATTACTCTTTTTAGCACCTCGCCACTGGCTAACACATTCTCTCAAGTCTTACGCCAACCGAGCTACGTCCTGGGACAGTCTGGTTCGCCTAGTATGATGCCAGCCGTTGGGGAATCCATTCATCAATACCATCAATCTAGGGTTCAGTTCTCGATTGCTTCCAACCCCTCGTCCGCATGCTCACCGCCATCAAGTTCTCCACTTGCCATCAATCCGTTGGCTTCGAACGTGTTTTCATACGTTGAACGCTTTACACACCAACGCCTTCCTCATGATACCCATAGCCCGGCCATTCCGAATGAAATTCAATATTGGGCTGGTGTGATCATGAGAAACGCCTGTCGCAAAGATGAAACCCGTGGTGGGATTCGTCAGTGTGCTAACATGCAGTGTGGCAAATGGGAGAGCGTTCCCAGGGAGTTTGCCAAATGTAGGCGATGTCGCAAGGCCAAGTACTGTAGCAAGAACTGTCAAAGTCGAGCCTGGCAACATGGACATCGATTTTGGTCAGTCTAGTATTTGCAGTCGAGTCCCCCCCTCCCCTTTGAATTTTAGACGTCTTCTAACCTTGTACCCCCACTTGGCGTACAATACGTAAAACTGATATCTGTTCAATTGATTTGTAACCATGTGATGCAATCGTTACATTTGATCCTCAGGTGTAGCACCAGAGCTGAAGGAGAGGGTAGCAGTACATCCAATGGAAATATTGCTAGTGGAGAAGGGATTGAAGCGACCAACCCAGTCATCAACGAAATCGCTCATCGTGAAGGAGAACTGGATGGAACGACTCGAGTGACCGATCGAGCCAGTCGGGCTCTAGTCGACGCGGCTATCGAGCGACTTAGGCGAGATCCATCCATCGGTGATCCCACAGCAGCGGCAGGGGTTAGAAATATACCTAGAGAGGTTTCGGAGGTGAATTCGAACATTGCCACTCCCCCCGATCGCGAGACTCGAGTTAGGAATCCTATCAATCTGGTTAATACTGCTGGAGCTGGAAATGGACACCTTCAAGAACCAGGTCATGATCATCACCTCGTCCATCAGGATGGTACGATGATCCTCGGCCGTGGTGCCGTTGTTGGTCGTCCGGATGGTGTCGTCGTCAACGGTATGGAAGATCTCGTTGATGAGCGAGATCAGATCCGGTTGATGGTTGAAGATCAGGAAGGTGGTCGAGTCATCAACCCTTGAAAGATTGATTCGTTGAGTTTGCTGATGATCGCAGATCTCCACTCCGTCTGTTGCGATCTACCGACCGTTTGAACTACTTTTTAAAACGTGCTTGGTAGTCGCCCTAAGGACGTTTTGTTCTCAAGAAGTCAAGCCAGGGACATTTTTTTGCTTGTTAGCCCCCCCCCCGTCACCTCTTGACACTTCATTCCGAATCTTGGACTCTATTCGCACCCTATCGTCCTTCACCCTCTCCTTCCACCTTTCCCCAGGATTTCGATCCCCTTTTCATAATGCATTTGTCCTTTTTACCTTCTTTTCTCTATCCCACTCCTTTCCTCTTCTTCTCTCACTTTGCATGATAATCGATCACACACACACACATTTATATATACACTATTCTTATCCTCAAAAGAAGAACGAAGAAAAGATGAATAAACAGATTTTGTTTTTTTTTGTACTTGATGATGATGTAACTTGATATAAAAAAATGTGTTTTTCATTTCTTCTTCTTTGGTTTTGTTTCCTTCCCTCCTCTCTCATCTATTCCTCCTCTCTGATTCTCTCTTTTTTCGTCGTCAGATCGATGTGGCGTCCCCGTTGAGGACATATAAATATTTATGTCACTTTACTCTCACTCTCATTCGATCCACTCTCGTCTCATTCCCTTCTTTGATGAACCAGTTGATTTATTTGTTTGTTAGACCGGATCGATCGATCGTCTCACTAGTGCCCTCCACCTCTACACCATGCGTATCGGTTGGGCAAACCTTCTCTCTCTATCTCTTTCCCCTCACCCCCCTTGCCGTTTCTCTTTTATTCTTCTATTTAACCGAGTTGTGTTATTTTTTTTTTCTTCTCTTTTTTCCTTGTTCATCTCGATCGTCTCAGTCAACAATCTATTTCATCCATGCATCATCTATCTGTTCGTGTGTCTGTGAGTGAGTGAATCTCGCGAGATATGTACATATGTACGCTTGAGCGTCTTGCCCCCCCCCCCCGGTGATGGTTCCCCCCTCCCCTCGCCTCACTCGGTCACTCGATTGGCCGGGCGGCAGGGTCTGATCAACACAGTGTGCCCTCCCCTCGGACCTCGAACATAAAAGGTGTGGGCAGGCGCTAATAGTGAAACGAAAAAAAAACTTGAGGAGAGGTCTCCTTGAGACTCCATCGTCCCCCGTCTTTGGCCTCTTTCCAGCCCCCTCACTGGTTCACTTCAACCCACACACACACACACTCTCTCTCTCTCTATCTCTCTCTCTCTCTCTCTCTCTCTCTCTCACAAAAAAAAAATGATTTTCTTTTTTTTTTTTTTTTTTTTTTTTTTTTTTGGAGTGGTCTTCATCTTTCAACCTTTGATGAAGCGATTCGGATTGGATTCGGTTCGAGAAATCGAGAACTTTGATCTACGAGTAGATCAGAACTTGGTGATGATGATTGAGGGGAGTTTGATCGATTGGAGATCCGACCTGAATCGTGGTGGTTCTTGGCACTAGCTCACAGCTACTACCCGCGGTCATCAAGTGATCACCCTCCCCCCCCTTTTTTTCTTTCTTTCTTTCTTTCTTCTTTTTCTCTTTCTCTTTCTTTTTTTTATTGATTCTAATTTAATTTAATTTATTATTATTATTGCTCACAACCCTGGACTCATGAACGGCACACCACAACTCCACAGGGTCAAGTGGCATGGGGGCTCACGAGGCCATCAGAGTCGTGAATGGCCATTCACAACTCTGATGGTCATGGGAAGCCATACCCAACTCGAATGGGTTGGGAACCATGCCACCCAACCCATTCTGAGTGCTGTATGTACAGCTTGTGACTTGATCATCACCCTATTATTAAATTTTGTTTGGTTAGGATTATCAGGGGTCTGATCGATTCACGACCCCAGTTTGTGAATGGGCATGAAACACCCTTCACAGCATGTGCAAGCCCCTGGGGGGTCATGTACTACTTGTTCACAACCCAAACGAGTGGTGAACAAGTGGTACACAACCCCCTGGGGGTTGTACGGGCCCTGAACAGGTTTGTTCACAAATCTTTGGCCCCAATGGGCCATTTGAGGGGCTAATTAGGGGTTACCTAGGCACACCTGAACCAAATTTGAGTGCCCTAAACCAAAAATTTGAGGATGTTGCATAGATTGTGGGACTATTGGACTACAAAAAGAACGTTCAAACTGTCCTAAAAACTCCCTGCCCAAAAAAAAAAAAAAAAAAAATCAAAAAAATCAAACATTCTTGCCTATTGGCAAAACAAACTCTTGTCCCAAACCATACACAATACTAAGCCCTTGGAAAATTTTATTCTCCTCAAGCTAAGAGTGAGTACACTCTGGAGTTCTTGGATTGAATACTGAAGTGCCTTTGGATTTTTTTTTTTTTTTTTTGGATTATGGGAACAGCAGCAAGCCCAAGCCCCCCTGGTTTCAACATGGCTGTGTTGAAGGACTTGATTGATAATAGTGCTGTTAAAAAATCTGTTACAGAAGCTAAGGATTTAGGAAACAAAACATTGGAATTCCCAATTGCCTCCTCATCTAGGGTTACGATTGAGGAACGAGTTGTTTCACAAATGGAATTCATTGGTGGTGGTGTGTAAAATTTAATTTGTGATTTGATTTGATGGAAACTAATGTAACTATCTAACTATGTAATGATGAGGTGTCAAAAAACCCTTGAACCTCCTCCTATGAGAGCATTTCTTAGTAGGGAAGAAACCAAACAATTTTGCCAAAAATGAGCCTTCATGCATGGCTAATCTTTGACAACATCCAACCCAAAGATAGAAAAAAAAATGTAGACCTAGCATGTGATAGAAATGGAATATAATCAGGGATCTTTCTCACCAAACCGCAATGGCAAAATCACACAACAAAGGTTGGTTCTAAATTCATGATCTGTGAAATTTACACAGTAGACAATCCCATGTGGCCCCTCTCCATTAAAAATGACCAACATAATCATCAACAATCTTCAAACCCATGACTGCATCCTCAACTGAGGAGAATCTCTGACATGGGCTTAGATCAATTTAAGGATGGCATGAAAGATGGGATCAATACAATTCAACTCAGAAGGAAATTGAGAAAGATTGATGGTGGAGAATATGTTAAAAATAAAACAATCTATAATACTAAGGGAAAGGTGAAGGCAGTCAAACTCAATGGTAAAAGTGTTATGTATTTGATATTTGAAAAGGACTAAGATTCTCATTGGGTTTCCAGGTAAACAATTTGTTGGATAGGGATACTTAGAGGCCCTTTCCTTGGCTCATCCTGAGTCTATAAAACTTTGTCAAAAATTTCATCATATCACTCTGTTGGATCATACTTGTAAAATGAAATAGGTACAACCTCCCTCTATTTAATGTTGTAGGAATGAATGCCAACCAGAAATTCTTTACAAAGGATTTTTTGATTTTATAACAAAAGAAACTCATGATTTCTAAAGTTGATCAATCAATGAATTAAAAAGTACTTTGCTCATGATCCCAAGAGGCTTCCCAAATTCTTTTTGATAGAACTTGAAAACTCTCTGATTTTTGCTATAGAACATTAGTTCCCTGATTCATCCATACATTTGTGCTCTTGAAAAACTTGTCTAAAAATTTTAAAGAAAATTTTAAAGTTTACTTCAGTCATGATGATGAAGGATGGAAAAGTTTTAAGAATCTGTGAGAAAATGATGGGGCCTCTAAAACTAAGGGGGAGGTAAAAGTCAATGATGCAGAACTCAGAGTAGGCTGATCTGTTGCTTCTTCTGTTCATCTCTTCTGGGAATGCTTATGTTAAAACTTGTATACAGTGTTTTTTGAAAGATCATGGGGATGTGCTCGAGTATATGGAAAATAACATCTTACCTATCCAGAAGATATCTGTGACTGCATGGACTTGTGTCAACCTTAAATTTGGAAATAAAACAACCTCTTGGGTAGAAGGGCACCATGCTACTTTCAAACAATGAATTGTGAGTTCTTTGGGTGAAAACTTTGGATTTTTGAAAATACCTGGATGAAAAAAAAATTGATGTTTAAATGAAATCAGTGCATGAATTCTTTAAAAACTAACAAATCAAGTCAATTTAAGAACATTTCTTTCAACAGAACTGTTACCTTTGGGGTTAATTTTTTTTTTTTTTTTTTTTTTTTTTGATTTAGGCAATTCAACTTGTTGGGGAACAATTTGAGAAGTTAAAGCATCATCATGATTGTAAAGTGTGCACCAAGTCATATTCCAAGACAATGGGCTTTCCCTGTTTCCACTTATTAGGCAAAATACTAGCATTGAGAACATCCTTTGTGCCTGAGGCACTTCATCCTCAGTGGAGGTTAGACTATAACCCTTCCAGTCCAGTAATTTGGATCGTTGGATTGTTTGATTGTTTGAATTGCCTTTTGATGAATGATTTCTGATTGATGATTTTAATTTGATTGATGATTCCTGAATAGATTTACCAATTAATGATGGTTTTAAATTTTTGAAAGGTTGAAAATGATCCAGTTCTTGAATCTTCTCAATTCTTTGATAAGCTCAGTTCAACTGTTATGGGTCAAACTGAAGAGGTTAAAGTGGAGCTTTTGAAATCCCTGGTCAAGACTGAAAAAAATTTTGTTTCTAAGCCAAGACTTCAGACAAAGGTTCTACAGTAAAGCTGCAGTTGACCCAAATTAAAAGAAACCTGGTGTGAGATTTGAAGATTTTAAAATTTAAAAAAGGAACTTAAGAGGGAAAGGCAAGTTAGAAGGGCACCAAAAAAGACCAAAAATCTTAAATATTTTATTTTGAGAAGTGAATTCATTTTGATGGTTTAATGAACTGATGATGATATGATGTTTATCTTCCAAGTCCTCATTCTCAGAATCTGAATATCATAGTTCAGAGGGAGAGACTGAAAGTGAATCAGCCTCCCTTAATTTAGAATTGGAATCCTCTTCTGAGAAGGAAGATGTGCTGGAGAAGTCAACCAGAAGCTCATATTTGGTGAGTATTGATTTGATTGATTTCATTTGAATGTTGGATGAGTGAGTTTTAATTGTAGGAATCAAAAGTGAAATACCTCAATTAAATGACTGAGAACTTACAAAAGTTCTTGGGTGAGGTTTGGGATCCTGTTGGTGATGGTAATTGAAGATTGAGATTCATTTTTAATCACTTGGGTATGATGAAAATGAATGGTTTAAAGTTCAAAGGGGAAATGATAGAAACATTGAGGAAACATAAGGCATTCTATTCTATGATAAATGGTGGTAGAAAGGAGGTAGAAAAAATCAAAGAAAGAATTGATCTTGAAGACATCAATGAAAATATTACCTCTTCAAAATGGCTTTCAACCTTGGATATGGGTCAAATAATAACAGATAATTATGAAAAACAAAATTGTTTCATTTAATTGGATTCATTTTTTACTTATAATACTATGAAAATGGGTGTAAAAGAACCATCAGATGCTATCTTCATTTCCTTTGTTAACAATAACCACTGGGTTAATTGATTAATTGAGGAAGATATGATTTCAATCCTGCCCATTGTATCAATACCTTCTTCTTTGGATTCAAAGAAAGCTTCTGGTTGGGTCAATCATCCTAAAGATTGACTGGATTTGTATTCCAATTTATAGAGATCATATCATTTCATTTTTTGGGTTTTCATTTCATCATTTGGTTTTGGTCAAACATGTACTTCTGATGCTGATCTTGTAATTCTATTAATATAAGGGTTGATCAAGTTTTGAACATAATTATGTTGAGTGTTTCAAGTTAACATAATTATGTTGAGTTTTTAAAGTTAACATCATTATGTTGAGTGTTTTAGATGAGATTTTATTGTTAAGCCAGTTTAACTTGTGTTGGGCTGATCCCATCATAAGGAGGATTATTGCTTCTTATGATGGGATCAACTTAACCAAAGTTCAACTTTTTTTTTTTTTTTTTTGGGTTTTTAATTTAGCGCTAGTCCCTTGAGGTGGACTTCATTCCTCTTTTTTTGGGGGTTGATTGATTGAATTTATGAAATGATAAAATGGAATGATATGAATTGAATATATGTTGTTGCATTCAATTTAGTTAAATTTTGTTTTGATTCAACTCAATTTCTTTTTTAATATACAATAAAATTTTTGTATTTTATCATTTTTTATTAAAACATCATATTGGATTGTATTGTATTTCAGGGTTGTATTTTATGTATATTGTTGCTTTTTATTTTTATTATTTTTTTTTGGGCACAATTTTTCTGATTTTTTTTCAGAATTTTTTAATTGCTTATTTTTATTTATTCATAGGGCCATGAATGTGCATTTGTGCCCCTGGAGTTGTGAAATTTTCACATTTTTTTTTTTTGTTTTTGCTATTATTTTTTATTTTTTTATTTTTTTATTTTTTTATTTTTTTATTTTTTTATTTTTTTATTTTTTTATTTTTTCATTTTTTTGTTTTGTTTTTTGTTTTGGGTGATGATAAATTCACAACTCCAGTTGTGGGGGAGTTGTGTAGGGCACTACATGGCTCAAATGAGTCATGGGGGCCCATAGACAACTAAAAAGGGCCGTTGCAAACATTTGCAAACCCCAGGGAGTTGTATAGGACCTGTTTACCCCCCAAACATGGCAATTTTGAGCCATGTACCGGGGTACACGGCTCAAAAATGCCGTTTTTGGGGGTGTGCAACCCCTCAGAAGTCATGCCAGAATTTTGGGCACCCCCTGGACCACACTTGGGTTCCTTCAACCCAAATTTGGGATCAACGCATACTCTTTGGGACTGTTGTTTCACACCTAGTGATTCCAAAGTGATTTTAAAGTGAAACCAAAGTGAAGGTAAAGTGAATAATGAAATCATATAAAAATCTGAAAACAATTCTTTCTCAACTCAAAAGTGAGCAAACTTTGTTTGTTCAATTGAAAGTTGGATTGAATACTGAAGTATACCATTGCATTTTTTTGCATGGGAACAGTGGCAAGCTCCCCTTCTTCTGACATGGCTGTGTGGAAGGTCTACATTGATAGTGCCATCAACAAAGCTTTGGAAAAAGAAAAAAAGGATTTGGCTAATGAAACATTGGAAGCCTCAATTTCATCCTCATCAAGGGTGACAATTGAGGAACAAAATGTTTCACAGTGGGATGCAACCTCTGGTGGTGAGTAACATTTTATATGTTACAGAGGTCTTTGCCGGATTAAATTTGATTCAAACTATTTTATGGGGTGCCTGTAACTATGAAACTACAAAACCTAACCATTGAATTGGTTCCAGATCCACTTGACCCACCTCCTTTGAGAACTTTTCCTACTAGGGAAGAGGTCCAAAACTATTGTAAAACATGGGCTATGAAGCATGGTTACGCTCTGATGGTTTTTAACTCAAAGAAATATAAATATGTGGATTTGACCTGTGGTTGCCATGGTTCCTATTTAGGACAACTTCTTACCAAACAGTCTAGAAAAACTCACACAAGGAAGGTTGGGTGCAAGTTTTTAATCTGTGCAGGTTGCACAAAGGCAGACCCCTTTGCAACTCTACTACAAAGAAACCCAACATAACCATCAACCATCTGAACATCCCTCTGTGCATCCTCAACTGAGGAGAATCTTGGGGGTGCCCTTAGACAATCTAATAGAAGGCATGGATGATGGGCTCAATAGGTTGCAGCTTAAGAGAAAATTGAGCAATATTGATGGAGGGGATTATGTTGATGACAGAACAATCTATAACACTAAGCAGAAGGTAACGCTTGCAGAACTAAAGGGGAAAAGTGTTGTGGAGGTACTCTATGAAAAGATTGAAGAAACAAGTTGGATTAACCGGTCAAAGTTCAGTGGAGAGGGTCACTTGGAGGCCCTGTAATTAGCACATCCTGAGTCAGTAAAGCTTTCAAAACAATTCCATCATATTTCCATGTTGGATTGTACTTATAAGACAAATAAGTACAAAATCCTGCTATTGCATGTTGTAGGAATGACAGAAAATTGGAAAAATTTCACAAAAGATCTTGTTTTTATAACAAAAGAAACTTTTGAGTTCTACAGTTGGTCTGTAAATGAATTAAAGGAGTTGGCTTATGATCCTGAGAGACTTTCAAAAGTCTTTGTGACAGACTGTGAAAAAGCTCTGATTTGTGCTATTGATTCTAGTTTCCCCAAGTCATCAAGACAATGTTGCACTTGGCACTTGTCTAAAAACATACAAGAAAACTGTAAAGCACTCTTTGTTAATGATGTTGAATGATGGAAAAGCTTTATGACTCTGTGGGCAAATTTTGGGGCCTCAAAGACCAAGGAGGAGGTGGAGTTCAATGATGCGGAACTCAGAGTAGGTTCAAATCACTGCTTCTTATTCTTCCTAGTTTTGGGTTCTGACCTTTTGACTTGTATAGTGTTTCTTGAAAGACTATGAGGATTTACTTCAGTATATGGAAAATAAAATTTTCCCTATCAAAGAGACTTTTGTAACAGCGTGGACTTGTATAAACCCAGATTTTGGAAACAAAACAACATCTTGGGTTGAAGGGGCCCATACAACTCTCCAAAAATTCCTTGCAAACTCTTTGGGAAACATGTTGGATTTTTGGAAAAGCCTTAACAGAAAAGTTCTAAATCAAATTAGATTGGTTCATGCGTCACTTTATAACTCTTGAATTAATTTAGGGACAGTTCTTCCACCTGAACTGTTACCATTGGGTTACAAATTGCCTTTAGAGGCAATTCATCTTATTAGGGAACAATTTGAGAAGTTCAAACGTGATCATGATGGAAAAGTGTGCACCAAGTCATATTCCAAGACTATGGGTTTGCCCTGTTCCCACCAAATAGGTGAACATCTAGCATTGAGAGGATCCATGGTACCCAAAGATGTTCATACTCAGTGGAGGTTGGACTTTGAACCTTGCAGTTCTAGTCCTGTAAGTTGGCTTAAGTTGGATTGTTCAAGTTGGATTGTTCAAATCACTATGTGATTAATGGTTTTTATTAATGATTCCTAATTCACTAATGGTGGATCCTTTTGAATTTTTCAAGTGCAATGTTGAAAAAATACTAAGCATTCCTCAGTTATGTGAGAAAGTGAATTCAATGATCTTGGAATCTCCAGATCATGAGCAAAGCCGCCTATTGAA